>JAGFNQ010010087.1:0-26535 GCA_024364735.1 Boesenbergia rotunda
ATTTCTTCTGAAGCGGTCAGCGCTAGTAGGTTTGACTGGGGTTCTTCTTCTTCTTCTTCTGATGAAGATTTGTCCCAGGTTACTTGGAGTGCTTTCTTTCTTCTTGTCTTTTTGTTCTCCTTTAGGTTTGGGCACTCCGTCTTGTAGTGGCCCTTCATCTTGCACTCGTAGCAGGTTACGTTGGGCTTGTTTTTGTTATTCACGGGTTCAGGTTCGTCCTTTCTTCGGCTTGTCCTCCGTGTGTTGACTTGGTTTTTCAATTTTTTATAGTAGCTTCGGGCCAGTCGGACCAGCTCAGATTGATCTCCTTCTTCGTCTTCTGCGTCTGAGTCTGAGTTGGACTCGGGTTCAGGTTGAGGTTTCTTCTTTGTCAATCTTCCAATTTTTCCTGCAACAAAGGCAATTCCTTTCTCGGCCATATTGCAGTTAGTCTGTTCATGAAGTTCTAACTTAGAAAACAATTCATCTAATTTAATTTTAGAGAGATCCCTTGAAACCTTGTATGCATCTACATAGATGCCCACAAGGTATTTCTAGGGAAAGCATTTAGAGCATACCTTATTAGGTCACGGTTTTCGACCTTGTGACCTATAGTGTGAAGACCGTTCATCAATTCATGGATTCGTGCGTGGAGTTGGGCTGCTGTTTCGTTGTCGGCCATCTTGATGGTGTAGAGTTTGTTTAGGAGCAGGTCTCTCTTACTGATCCTGGTGTCTGATGTTCCTTCGTGCAGCTCGATCAATTTTGCCCACAACTCCTTAGCACTGTTGAAGGGGCCTACCCGGTTCAGCTCCTCTTTCATCAATCCGCATTGGAGAGTCTGGGTCGCCTTTGCATCGGCTTCAATTTTGCGCTTTAGGGCGTTGTACCATTTTGAGTAGGTCTGCGGTACTCCTCCGGCGTTTTTGGGGATCTCCAGTCCGGACTGGATGATGATCCACATGTCCACCTGAGTTTTCAGGTGGACCTCCATTCGACTTTTCCAGTAGGAAAAGTCTTCTCCACTGAAGAGTGGAGGTCTGGCGGTGCTAAATCCTTCTTGCATGGCCATTTAATCTGGAAAAAGAAAACTAACGAGAGAAAAAAATTTCCTAAGACTAGGTCTTGGATTAGTAGTGCGGGATGAATAAAATGAAATAGCGAGGGGTGTTGCACCAACCTCGATTAACGGGAAACAGAAAATTCGAACGAAATATTTAAAGAAACTTCGAACGAAAAAAAGAAAATAGAAATCCGAAAAAAAGTTTTCAAACAGGTGGTTGCGCCAAGTTTGAACTTCCCCGCTCTGATACAACTTGTTGGATTGAGAGAACCGATAGAGGGGGGGTGAATATCGGAAAACGTTCGGATTTATGTAAAAAGTGATTGCACAGCGGAAGATAAAGGCAAACACGCGAACACAGTAATTTTTACTTGGTTCGGAGCCTAGGTCGACTCCTACTCCAAGGCCCACGGTCGTTGACCGTTTACTTTGGCCAATTCTATATGAAGCGCAATAACAGTTTACAAATTGATTTACAAAATATGGCACGGTAAACTTAACAATTAAAATAATCTCTTCTTTTACCGACGTCCGATGGAGATGGTCTTTTTCGGAGCAGCGGGACGTCGTCGGCTCGAGTTGGGAGGTTTCCGGAGCGAGGCGAGAGAGCAGAAGAGCGTAGAAGCGTTGGTTCGAAGTGATGTTCGAAGCTTGGGGTCGAGGGCCTTTACATAGGGCCTGGGGGCGCCCGGGACGTTGGGGGCGCCCCCCCCCCCCCACGTGGCATTTGATCCGCAAGTTGCTCGGTCAGCGTCTGATCCCTTTACCTTCGGGATCAGTTTTGACCAGGGCGCCCGGAGCGCTCGGCGCGCCCGGATTGACCGGGTCAAACTTCTATCTTCTTGGCTTCGAGGGGAGCTGCTGCGGTACTTTGCTGTTGGGGGCGCCCGGGACAGCGGGGGCGCCCGGGAGCACGGGGGCGCCCGGGAGCACGGGGGCGCCCGGGAGTTAAACTGTCGCAGCTCCCTTTGTTTTCTTGTGTTTTGTGTTCACCTTGGGGGCGCCCGGGACACTCCGGGCGCCCTGGTCAGCTATTGCCTCATTCCTTTAAGGCTCTCTGAGCTGCAGACACTCGTTCCTTCGGTCCTGCATCCAGGGTTAGTCCAAAACACAATAAAACAATAAAATATTAGTTTATACAGCCTTGGCTGTCTTGGTTCTGACTTTGGGTCTCCAAAATGGAACCCTAGGTCTAGGACCGGTGCCGTCGATAGAGGGGGGGGTGAATATCGACCGTGGAAATTATTCGCGGAAACTTCGTAGAAAACTTTAGTTCGTTCTGGACTCAGGGTTAGTAGCAGCGGAAAACAAACAGAACGAATAAAACAAGGACACAGCGGGATTATTTACTTGATTCCCGACCCCCCAGGGTCAGTACGTCCAAGGCCTTTGTACTCGGCGTGAGTCCACTATTGGTCTCCTTTCCGGAATTTCCGGAGGCGGAGAAAACCCGTCTTACAGTGTACAATTATAAGCAATAATAATTTGAAAGTTAAGTACGGAATAACTAAAAGCAAACCGAACAAGAATCTGAAACTTGGCCGATCTGGACCTCCGAAGTGCCGCGCACTTCCTCCTGGAGCCTCCCGGTTGCAGAGCCTTGTTTCTAGCGCGTTGTCGTCGGTCGGAATGATCAGAATCGCTCTGGAATGTTGTGTCTGAAGCAGAGGGGTCGAAGCCCCTTATATAGTCCTCCTGGGGGCGCCCCGGACGCTGGGGGCACCCCGGAATACTCGGTCAAACTTTATCCTTGTGCCTACCTCGCTGCGGGGGATAAGATCTTTGACTAGGGCGCCCCGGATGCTCCGGGCGCCCCCGTGGAGGCTTATCCTATGTTCTGGCTTCGAAACAGCAAAACAGCTACTAATCCGGGCGCCCCGGTTGACACCTGTTTTGACTGCATCACGAAAACACTGCTTTTGTGCTTTACTGGGGGCGCCCCCACTGCTGGGGGCGCCCTGGTTGCCTGGGGGCGCCCCCAACACTGGGGGCGCCCTGGTTAGGGCCTCCAGCACACTGCTATCTCCTCCAATCTTGGTACCTGCAAGATGTACAACCACAAAGCATAGATACATATAATATTGGTCTTAAGGACTTGGTTCTGACTTCAGATTTACACGAAACCCTAGGTCGAACCGGCACGAGTTCCTATCCCCGAGAACTCGCCCTTCACCTACTCCTTTCAGGAGACGGTTGCCACCCAGCCCTTCGGGTGGACTTTTACTTAGCTTCCGATTACTCCGGATCTCGAGACGCCCGAACCCCGACCCGTCTCTACTCCTGTCCTTAGTCATCGCTCAGCTAAGTTGCTCAGTCCCTTGGACCAAGACTTCATTACCTAGCAATCCTTCGCTAGGTGCCTAGCAGCCCTTCGCTAGGTCTTTTGTTACCAAGCGGTCCTTCGCCTGGTGCCTAGCAATCCTTCGCTAGGTCTTCTGTGCCTAGCAGCCCTTCGCTAGGTGCCTAGCAGCCCTTCGCTAGGTCTTCTATGCCTAGTAGTCCTTCACTAGGTGCCTAGCAGCCCTTCGCTAGGTCTTAGGGTTACGATACCTAGCAGCCCTTCGCTAGGTGCCTAGCATCCCTTCGCTAGGACTTGGGGTTTTGATACCTAGCAGCCCTTCGCTAGGTGCCTAACAGCCCTTCGTTAGGTCTTAGGGTTTCGATGCCTAGATTAACTAGGACTTTTCTTCAGCTTTGGTCACTTCTCTCTTACTCCCCTTTGTCTGTTCAATGTATCACTGACTTAAGTGTATTGTCAAACATTAAAACACTTAAAGAGGAATACCATTGATGCAACTTGCACCAACAATCTCCCCCTTTTTGATGTTTGACAATAACTTAAGTTAGATTGGTTTAAAGGGGCTAAATCACTATCCTTGGGAAAAAATGAAAAAAGTTTTGAAACTACATTTTTGATCTTTGGGAGAAAAAATTTTCTAACTTAAGCACACCTCTCCCCCTTTGTCATACATCAAAAATAATACTTGCACCAATAATGAGAGTATTTTTGAAGATACTTAGTATAAAATTTTGAAAGATACCAAAAACTAATACTTAAGTATTTTGAACTTTGACAACTTAGACAATGTTTTTGAGAAAATGTCAGATATTTTGAAAGATGATCTTTGAGGCATGCAACTACTTTTGGAAAATAATAGAGTCAGTAGTTTTTGAAAAATAATAAGTAATTTTTGAAAAATATAAGTACCTTTGAAAGATGTATTTTTTTTTTTTTTGAAAAGAGTAGGTACTTTTGAAAAATATATATATATATATATATATATATATTTTAAATTAAGTACTTTTGAAAGAATATTAGGCTTTGAAAGACATAAGTACTTTTTGAAACATCATATTTTTCTTGACTAGGATTCTTTTCCAGTCTGACACAATCCTAGGAAACCTTGTTAACTACAAGGACAATTTCCTAAGTGTCCTGAAAATTTTTCAAACTCAAGTAAATATTAACAGAATTTAAAAAAAATGATAATACTTTTGAAAATATATGCTAGTGCAATTAGAAAAATGTGTGAACTTTTGAAGACTCAATATTTTACTTGACTTGGTTTATTTTCCAATCTGACACTATCCTGGGAAACCTTGTTGACTACAAGGATATTTTCCTAAGTGTCCTGGACATTCTCCAACCCAAGTAAATATTATTTCAAAAATAATTTCATAAGTCACACAAATTTTAACAAATAGAATAATAGTATTTTGAAAGACTTAGATTTTGAAAATATGAAAACATGTTATTAAAATAAGTCTTTTAATTTGACCTCCCCCTAAACTTGACTCAGTCCTGGGAAGCTTGTTGACCACAAGTACTCTTCCTCTGAGTCTTAAGGTTTGATTCAGATTAAGAAGAGTTATTTAAGAAAAATGGATAATTAAAAAAAACTTTTTATGAAATTCTTCTTTTGACTTTGACTCCCCCTAAATTTGACACGTCCCAGGAGTCCTTGAAGATCATAAAGTGGACTTTTCCTCTGTGTCTTTAGGGTTTATCAAAGTCAAAGAAGCGATAATTTTTAAGTAGATAAATTTTGAAGCTACAATTTGGAAAGAAGATAATTTTGAAAACAAATGTAATGCAAATTAAGGTGCAGTTTTCAAAAAATAATTTTTTTAATAAAAAGAACAAAACACTCCCCCTGCATCCAACACCGTTTGACTCTATCTAAGTGCCTTAAGGAACTTTAGTGTTGTCCTAAGAGGCTTGTGTCTAATTGCGTGAGTCAAACAATTTCTGAAAAGATATAATTTTGAAAAACATATAATATGTATATTCAACCAGACAAGCATGAATTCCATAAAAACATTATTATGTTGAAGCACTATTTTGAAAATATATTTTTATGAAAATATTCTAATAATTTTGAAAAACAATTTTGAAAAATATTTTTCAATTCATTAGTCCTTAACATCTCACCCATTTTAGATGTATCAATACAACAAGCATAGTTGCCTTATAGGTGTATTGTGAGATGCTTGATTTATTTTTCTTAATTTATTAACTCTAAGAATTAATTGAAGCTTGTGTTAGATTTGAATTTAACAAAGAATAATTTGAATTTGAAATTCAAAAATTGGCTTCCAGGTCTTGGCGAGGCACTAGGCCTTCTTTGGCCGTAGCCTTATGGGATCATCCACCCTTTCCTTGACAAAGTCGTTTAATGAAGTTTCATTTTCAAAATTAATCTTTGAAAAAGTTCTGGTCTAACTAGTTTGGGTTTTGGATCGGTAGCTTCGGCTAGTTTCACCAGTCTAAAGAGATCAAGTGAACTTGATCTTATTAGAATTGGCTTCCCTAACGTACTATCATCTCACTGCCACCCAATACTAGGTTGATCAAGTTTCAATTATTCTTTTTCCTATAGCCGTTCTAATATATGCATAAAATTTAAATATGCATGACATGTCATATATTTTAAAAGAATAGCAAATGCATGTCATGGCAGTTATGCATGAGTCAAACAAGTCAAATAATTTTATTTAAGTTTCTAAAATGTATCAAATTCCCGATTTGATAAATGTCGAGTGAACCCGCGAATATGTCAACTCACTTTGACATATTTAATTAATTTTAATTGTTACACTTTGGGTGAAATTTTATTTTAGTTTGATTTTAAGTTATTTAAGATTTTAGTTGGATTCAGGTTAATTACGAATTAATTGAGGTTGAATTAATTAGAAATTAATTGATTAGGATTAAAGTTAATTTAATTGAAGTTTTAATTTGAGTTCAACATAATTTTACTTTGAATTTAATTTGAATTAAATTGATTTAATTAAGATTTAATTTAGGTTTAATTTGAATTTAATTGAATTATTTGAATTTAATTGAATTTAATTGAATTATTTGAATTAATTTGAATTTAATTGAATTATTTGAATTAATTTGAATTTAATTGAATTATTTGTATTAATTTGAATTTAATTGAATTATTTGAATTAATTTGATTATTTAAGATTTAATTAACTAATTTTAATTATTTAAGAATTAATTAATTCGAATTTGAATTATTAATATTTAATTAAATTGAATTTGAATTGTTAAGAATTAATTAATTCGAATTTGAATTGTTAAGAATTAATTAATTCGAATTTGAATTATGATTTAATTTCAATTTAATTAAGATTTAATTTGAATTTAATTAAGATTTAATTTGAATTTAATTAAGATTTTAATTAAGATTTAATTTGAATTTAATTAAGATTTAATTTGAATTTAATTAAGATTTAATTAAGATTTAATTTGAATTTAATTAAGATTTAATTTTTTTGAATTTAATTTAATTTAGATTTAATTTGAATTTAATTGAGATTTAATTAATATTTAATTAAGATTTACTTGGAATTATAATGATTAATTAATAATTGTGGGTTTAAATTCATCATTTTCATTATTTCAAAAATTTCTTCTTCATCTGTATCTTTCTTTTCGAGTTTTTCTAATAATTTTGATTTATTTGAAATTTTGTAATTTTTGTTGATTATGGCCCTAATCTTAGAAAATTCTATCTCCTCCTCAAGATTGGATCTTTCTATATTCTCACAGTAGGTGGAGTAGAATGGACCAGTAGTTAATGTTTTATAATAATTTTCAATATTATCTATAATTAAGTTATCATCTAGGAGGATTTTATCTTTATTATCCTCAAGAATATTTTCAACATAATCTTCTTTATCCTCAAGATTTTCAATAATTTCTGGATTATCTTTAGAATTATCCTTAAGGTGTTCAAATTTGAATTTGGAGTTATCCTTAGGATTTTCACATTTGGATTCCGAATTATCTTTAGGATTAATTATGTCTGAATTAAAATTATCAGAATTAATTTTATCAGATAAATTATCAAGATTAATTTTATCAGATAAATTATCAGGATTAATTTTATCAGATAAATTATCAGGATTAATTTTATCAGATAAATTATCAGAATTAATTTTATTAATTTCTGAATTAATATTCTGAATTAAACAATTAATTTCTAATATTTCGGTCATATTCACGTTTTGTAATTTAGCATGCAAAAAATTAATTTTACTATGCAGTAAATCTATTTTATCAGAAAAATTAACTATTTTATCACATGGCAGTGCAGGAACTTGTAAAATTTTTGGAACATAAATTTTGTGTACCTTCGCCGGACATTTGTTTTTGTAGTGTCCGAATTTTTCGCACTTGAAGCATCTGATATGGCTTTTATCTCTCCGGACTCCTGGCGCTGGTGCCTCCTTTGCCGCCGGTGACGAACGATTCTTACGAGTAGGGCACTGATTTTTGTAGTGCCCTCTCTCCCTGCATGTGAAGCATGTAATATGAAATTTAAAAATAGACATTTAAATAAAATATACCTGATTCACCCAAGGCTCCCCCTCAACTCTTGGCGTCGTTGCTCCGTCGGCGGTTAGTCCGGTGAAGAGCAACCTGGCTCTGATACCAATTGTAGGACCGGTGCCGTCGATAGAGGGGGGTGAATATCGACCGTGGAAATTATTCGCGGAAACTTCGTAGAAAACTTTAGTTCGTTCTGGACTCAGGGTTAGTAGCAGCGGAAAACAAACAGAACGAATAAAACAAGGACACAGCTGGATTATTTACTTGGTTCCCGACCCCCCAGGGTCAGTACGTCCAAGGCCTATGTACTCGGCGTGAGTCCACTATTGGTCTCCTTTCCGGAATTTTCGGAGGCGGAGAAAACCCGTCTTATAGTGTACAATTACAAGCAATAATAATTTGAAAGTTAAGTACGGAATAACTAAAAGCAAACCGAACAAGAATCTGAAACTTGGCCGATCTGGACCTCCGAAGTGCCGCGCACTTCCTCCTGGAGCCTCCCGGTCGTAGAGCCTTGTTTCTAGCGCGTTGTCGTCGGTCGGAATGATCAGAATCGCTCTGGAATGTTGTGTCTGAAGCAGAGGGGTCGAAGCCCCTTATATAGGCCTCCTGGGGGCGCCCCGGAATACTCGGTCAAACTTTATCCTTGCGCCTACCTCGCTGCGGGGGATAAGATCTTTGACCAGGGCGCCCCGGATGCTCCGGGCGCCCCCGTGGAGGCTTATCCTGTGTTCTGGCTTCGAAACAGCAAAACAGCTACTAATCCGGGCGCCCCGGTTGACACCTGTTTTGACTGCATCATGAAAACACTGCTTTTGTGCTTTACTGGGGGCGCCCCCACTGCTGGGGGCGCCCTGGTTGCCTGGGGGCGCCCCCAACACTGGGGGCGCCCTGGTTAGGGCCTCCAGCACACTGCTATCTCCTCCAATCTTGGTACCTGCAAGATGTACAACCACAAAGCATAGATATATATAATATTAGTCTTAAGGACTTGGTTATGACTTCGGATTTACACGAAACCCTAGGTCGAACCGGCACGAGTTCCTATCCCCGAGAACTCGCCCTTCACCTACTCCTTTCAGGAGACGGTTGCCACCCAGCCCTTCGGGTGGACTTTTACTTAGCTTCCGATTACTCCGGATCTCGAGACGCCTGAACCCCGACCCGTCTCTACTCCTGTCCTTAGTCATCTCTCAGCTAAGTTGCTCAGTCCCTTGGACCAAGACTTCATTACCTAGCAATCCTTCGCTAGGTGCCTAGCAGCCCTTCGCTAGGTCTTTTGTTACCAAGCGGTCCTTCGCCTAGTGCCTAGCAATCCTTCGCTAGGTCTTCTGTGCCTAGCAGCCCTTCGCTAGGTGCCTAGCAGCCCTTCGCTAGGTCTTCTATGCCTAGTAGTCCTTCACTAGGTGCGTAGCAGCCCTTCGCTAGGTCTTAGGGTTACGATACCTAGCAGCCCTTCGCTAGGTGCCTAGCATCCCTTCGCTAGGACTTGGGGTTTTGATACCTAGCAGCCCTTCGCTAGGTGCCTAACAGCCCTTCGTTAGGTCATAGGGTTTCGATGCCTAGATTAACTAGGACTTTTCTTCAGCTTTGGTCACTTCTCTCTTACTCCCCTTTGTCTGTTCAATGTGTCACTGACTTAAGTGTATTGTCAAACATTAAAACACTTAAAGAGGAATACCATTGATGCAACTTGCACCAACAGAACCGACGCCTACTGTTCCCTCGACGAGGAACGCGTCCTCACCTACTCCTCTCGGGAGAGTGTACCTGATGCCAACCGTTCCTCTGGTTGGACTTTTGCCTGACGGTCCTTTGCCAGGTCTTGGGCGCCGGGCTGTCCTTCGCCCGGTGCCTAGCATTCCTTCGCTAGGGCTTTTCACTCTGGCATTCCTTCGCCGGTGCCTAGCAGTCCTTCGCTAGGGCTTTTCACTCTGGCATTCCTTTGCCAGTGCCTAGCAGTCCTTCGCTAGGGCTTTTTACTCTGGCATTCCTTCGCCAGTGCCTAGCAGTCCTTCACTAGGGCTTTTTACTCTGCACACTCAAGTGACATGTTAGGCAACAAGTAAGACTTAACTCTTGAACCCTGTTGCCATTATCAAAACACAGGTTTGACTTTGGTGCTTTCTGCACCAACATGATAACCTCTGGATCAGTGATCTTCAGCATAGACTTATATTGGTAACTCCAGTTGATTAGGAGTTGATGTTGTATGTTTCGCTTTATGAGCATCAATAGATGGATGGTTGATTCTTGTTCTGGGTGGAGTTGACTTTGTGCGCCATGTTGGATAAAGGATTTGTTTTGATCAACTCAAGGACTCATATGTGTACTCTAAGATCACGTTATGACTTGACGATCATCAACTTAGATTAAAGGTTGCAAAAGCATAAAAGATAACATTCTTCATACAATATGCGAATTGCGAGTCCTAAGTGATGTTATGTGGGCTTACCAATGCTCTAGCCACTTCTTGGATTTGATGAATTTGGTATATTTAGAGTACTTGGATTGATTTATTATCATTCATAGATGTCATCTTGACATATTCAAGATATAAGGAGAAACTATTCCCAACTGGGAAGTTGAGCACTTATTGGTATCCGTTGTTGATTAGTCACTTATAGTTGAACAAAATAATGGAGCTTAAGCTAATGATCAACATCTATAGTGTCTAGCAGTAGAGTGGTCTCAGGACAGTAGACAGACTTCTCATGTGATGAGAACGAGATCCTATATTTTCGGGAAAGATTGTGTGTTCTTGAGACACATCTTGTCAAGGAGGACTTACTTTAGGAGGCACGTCGACCCAATTTATGATTCATCTGGGTGGTACCTATATATATCAGAACTTAGGATGGTCCTATAGGTGGAACGGTGTAAAGAAGGATATTGAGGATCTTGTATCTCGATACTTGGTGTGTCAATAAGTGAAGGCAAAATATTAGAGTGACGCAGTGGAAGCATAGTGCGTCTGTAACCCATAGAGAACTTTAGAGACTAGCAGACTTGCTTTGGAGGATTTTTTTTATAATTGAGCAGAAAGGGAAACATAGTACGATGAATTTCAGAGAGTGCATGATTCAATTCCAATGAAGATGCAACCTAGGAGCTTGAAGAAAATATTCAAGCTCGATACCCCTCACTTGTTTACTTAAGTTGAGTATAGTTCCTTCAGTACGTGAACTGATTGAACATACTAATTCTTACCTATCGCATTTAAGTAGAAAATTTGGGGATCAAATTTTTATTAGTGGAGAAAAATGTGAGATACGATAATTAAATTTTAAGGATTAAATTAAAAAATAATCATATGGAATTTTCTGAGAAGTTTAAAAAAAATCTAAAATTTAAAGGAGACTTTTTAGATTTTATAGAGATAAACGGGATAAAAGAAACCTATTTTAGAATTAATTGAGGAAATGTTAGAATTATAAATATATACTTTTCTATTTTCCTATATTAATCTAAAACCTGAAATCCGGCAAAACCTATTCCTCTTCCCCGATTCTTTTATCCCAGATCCATCGCCGCCCCCTCTCCCTTTCTTCCGATCGGCGCAAGATCGATGATGCCGTCGCGAATAGACTGTCGGCATCTCTCCTCCACCCACGGGTTCGGTTGACGATGGCATGTTCTCCCGTACACGCCCCTCTCCTTTCGCAGCTCAAACGCCACCGAAGTCGTTGCCGATCGCCTGCCCTTGCGCGCCCCGTCGTCGCCAAGGATGGATCATCCTTGCGAGCTGTGTCGCCACACACCGAACGCTCTGACGCCGCTGCAAAACCGGCCGCACGCTCTGTCGCCACCACCGGTCAACACGATGTCTAAACAGCCGCGTGCTGCCACGTTAGTCGCCGCCTTCAAGCTTAGCTCTCCTCGCTGGCGAATGTTGCTGGAGGCCGCTGCTGCCATGGGCCGCCGGTCATCGCCAGACGCCACCGTCGAAGAAGAAAAGGGAAACGATGAAGGTGATATACTCAGGTAATGGAATTAGATGATTAATTTTGATAATTGGAAATTAATTATTAATAGGTTAATTAATGGAATTAATCATTGGATTAAGAAATTAATTGTGATAATTGAGGATTAATTATTATTACTTAACTAATGGATGATTAATCTGATTAATCATATGATTAATGGGATAATTAATTAGGTTAATTACTTGGTAATCAAAGTTTGATACCGAGTTATATGAATTATAGCATGTTCCAAAAAATTCTATAAGATTATTTCTTGATTTAACTCTTAGAATTTAATTATCTTATATCACATCACTTTCTTGGCGCAACCTATAAGAAACATTATACCTTTCACGACCTGTTTTGATTTAGTCTGTTTATGCAATTCTAATTCACACAATAGCTTATCTAACTTTAATTTAGATAAATTCCTCGAAACTTTGTAGACACTCATAGTACATTTTGAGGAAATCAGTTTAGGGCATACCTTATTATGTCCCTGTTTTTCAACTGGTGGACGACCTGATGAAGTCCGTTGAGGATGCCTTTAATCCTCGTGTGCAGTTGACTTGGTAAATTGTTTAACAATAAATCACACTTTGTTACCTTAGCAACGTTTGTGCCTTTGTATAGCTCAATCAGTTTGTCCCAGAGCTTCTTCAAGTTGTCGAAGGGTCTGACCCCGTTGGTTTCCTCCTTTGTCATCCTGCATTAGAGGGTGTTCAGTGCCTTTTTATTCATTTCCAAGTTCCACTTTTCTAAGTTGAGGGGCAGACAGATTGCATTATCTATCAAAGCTGTGTATCCTCGTCAAATGTTGAACCACTAGTCAATGTCTATTTTCAAATACTCCTTCATTCTCGTCTTTTAGTAAGGGAAGTTATTTCCACTACAAGAAAAAAGTTAAACAACAACGCTTTTTCCGCGTTGTCGTTAATGCTTAAAAAGCGATGTTGATGAAGCCGTTGTAGAAAGTATATCTACGACAACGCTTTTTCCGCGTTGTGGTTTGGAGCAAAGACAACGCTTTTTTCGCGTTGTCTATTGGTTTTTAAAAAGCGTTGTTATTGACGTTGTTGTTAAAAGTCGGGTATCAAAGACAACGCGGAAAAAGCGTTGTGGTTTGACACAAAGACAACGCAAAAATCGTGTTGTGTATTGTTACTTAAAAAACGTTGTCTTTTTAATAGGCAGTGTTTTTCACAATTTATAATATTCACAATTTATAAACATTTTTATTCATAATTGATAATATTCACAATTTACAAAATTCACAATTTACAAGCATTTTTATTCACAATTGATAATATTCACAATTTACACTGATAATAGTTTACAAAATTCACTTATAATACAATGCATTATTTACAAAAGTGTTTGTATTCCATATTAAATACAAAAAATATCTCAATTCACAAGTTCTATAAAACTTCATCATTGACAAGTTGTTCTTTGGGGCTGCTTGTTAACTCGATCTGCTTTAACACTGCATAAAAATAATAAATTGGGATAAGAGATTATATACATATGCAAAAGAATGCATTCTTCATGTTTATCGCTAAAACACATTTATGCAAAAGAATGCATTCTTCATGTATATACATATGCAAAAGAATGCATTCTTCATGCAAAATAATAAATTGGGAAGAATTTTCCAAATTTACATATGCAAAAGAATGTTCAGTGGAATAAATACAGAACTGAGCATGCTAATTTGGAATCTAAAACGCATTTATGCACCACAAATGAAAGGTTCGAGGGTGAAGACTACACTACAGTGTATATGCATTCTTCATGTTTATCGCTCTTCTGAGTTGAATTTGTTCCACGCGTCCTGCATCATTAGAAAATGGTGATTAGTTTGTACAATATATATAAGGCAGATGTAAGGAGCAAAACTGACTTATGGATCCAACGTTTATAATATAGTTTCTAACCTATTAACTAGTACTAATTTAGGAACAACAACTTGTACAAGTTTGATTTTCTAATGCTAAGAACTAGTATTAATCTCCCACTGTTGTTGACAAGACAATATAGAAAACACTTTAGAAACTATTTACTGTCACATGGTTATGCATTTTCGATTTTATTCCTGTGTCATACACAGGCAAACTAAGACAACTGGAGGACTTGCCTTGAGAAGATCAAAAACCTTCTCACAAATGTACTTTTGGCGAATGCTAGCACCTCTTTGTTGTAATTTATCCGGATGAACATAGAGTGTAGCTTTCCGGTAAGCTTTCTTCACAGCCGTAGCAGCAATGACACCTGTCAACGAAATTGGCTGCCAACCACTCTCAGGCCCAAGGATCTGAGAACAAAACGCCGAATGAAATGGCTTAAACATCAGCAGCTCCATATTTACATGCAGAATCTATTTCTGACTATTAATGGAACTTCAAGAATTCTCAGTGGCTGAAGCTGCTTATCAGATTGGAATGCATTTTAAAGGACTAATGGAGCTCCACTAATAAAACATTATGAACTAGAGTGACGTTGATTAAGCACAATGTAAAGATACAGTGATACAGATTGTAAATCGAGATTAGAACAACAAATTTAAAAAGCAGATGGTCTCACTTAAATCAAGATTAGAACAAACAAATTTAAAAATCCCGTGCAATTCCTATATGACACGATAAAGTTGCTTTCTTTGATTTAATTCTCTTCAACCAACAACTCATCATATAGATGGTGAGTTACTGAGTTTCATGTGATTCTAAATAATAGATTTTTGACAGTTCAAAGCAAATGGAAAGTGGTGACTTCAACTACTTATGTTCTAACTGTCAAACATACCATGGGAAAACAGAAGACCAAAAGAACCTGCCCACTGTCCCGAATAAAAATTCACAACTACTAGAATCTGGAAACAACAATTTTCAGATTTTGGATCTTTTAGTACATTTCAAGATAGTAATTCCAATATGCACGGAACTCATTATCTTCCATGTACTGAGAATAAATAAGATTGTACATCAGTGCCTCAATGCAAAATAAAACAAAAGTATACAAAAAATCTCATAAAGCATCTTAAAGAAACTAAAACGAAGCAGAAGCATTTGTAGCAAGTTGTTGTAAGTATTTCTCTAATAGTAGATTCATCTATCATTTCACAGCTAGACCAAATATGGTAATCAACTTCAGACCACTGTCTTGCAATAGACACAAATCCCAAAAATCAATCACATAAAAGATGTTGTACCTGAGACATGATTCCCATGACTTTTGTTGCAGAAACTCGCACCTCATCATCATCAAGTTGCAACATGGCTCTCAGTAAAGTAGCAAGTTACTTAAATAAGATTATAGATTATGTTATGTAAACATGGTACTGTTAGAATGTAGATTGAAACTATTCATACTAAATAGTAGCAATTTCTTAAGGGAACTTAACATCAGTCATATATCATGCAGAATGAAGCAAGTACCAACAAAATTTTGGTCCTTAAGTCATATAACTCTCATAAAGCATAGAAAAATAGTATGTCATGAGATTTGATATTGAATGGCAAACCAAAAACGAAGCAAAATGCTCAGATGTCATCACTGCGTTGAAACCAACTATAGGCACCAAGGAAGCTAACAGTGTTCTAAAAACCACCTACAAAGGCACAGTAATGTTATGTGACAAAAGTGTCACCTCTTTATTAAAAATAAAACATTTGATGTATTAGAACTAAATGACAGCTTAAAGCAAAGTAGCAAACATTTGATGTATTAGAACTAAATGACACAATCAAACAAGGAAAGAAAATGAGTTTCAGAAGGTTCCCTACCAGAAATTCCATGTTCTGATGTCCTGTTCACCAAAGAAGAGAAGATTTTGTCAAGAATGAAACAGTTTGAGAGGCCGGAGCTACAATTATGTGCAAGTTAAATTATTAAGATGCATTCACAAAAACATCGTGGGTCCTAAGGAAGAATCATTGGCATTGGATCAATAGTTTTGACTTGTTAAAAAGAAAATTGATAAAAAATACAGATTAAAAAAACACACTGAATATTTGGTCTCAACATTAGTTCCAAGAACTCAACAAGAAAAACATGGATTTTAAATATTATAAAGGGTCTGATTCTGAATAGCTGACTTTCACAGAGAAAACGAGAAAACAATTATCAACCATGAACCATTTGCAAAGTTCAAAGAGTTAAAAAAAATGAAAAAAAAAACGCCAAATCTTTAAGGACTTACTTTTCTTCTATTTTGTTGTCTCCTTCAGCAACTGTACCACTTGCTGAACTGGAAAAGCAAAGCTTACTCTGGAAATTGACATGAAAAAAATCAACAATTTTAAAAATAACTAACTTAAGAGAACTTCAAACAACAGGGAGAGTATCGTTAATCAAGAAACTGCATCTGGAAAAAAGAAAGAACCTAAGAGGCTCAGAAGAGTCAGAACACAGGTTACCAAAACTAAAGAAGCATCATATAGTGTATACGAGATGATAATGTAGAAGCATCATATAGCATATACGAGATGATAATGTAGTCCAACAAATATTGAGACCATTAGACAAGAAACTCCGGTCGATATATGAATTCTGCATATGAACAAATCCAAAGTAAGCACGGATCTTAAATAAGAATGCATATGAATTCTGCAAACAATTCAGATGCAAGAGTTGATGATGCCAAATTTAAAGTGAAAAAGAAGCTTCAAATAATCCAATAAAAAAAGAAGCATAATAAAACCAAAAAATTCACTAGTACAGTGACCAAATAGTATACAAGGATAATCGATCAAAGACAAGTATTTAATATTCTAATTTTGAAGTCCAAGGAATTCCCAGACAAGACAATTAAAAGCTCACAGGTATCACTAGTTTGTTGGATAAAAAAGATAACGCAATTTTATATGACCAGTAGCATCATGTAACGTTATATAATAGCATGGGCTAAGAAATTTTGAGATAGCATGCATTCAGTGGACTTCTATAACTATTGAACAATAGAACTTACTAATGCATATACATAACGACTGAAAGGCCCATCTGTAAAGCTGTTCCATGACATATAAAACTGATCTGCAAAAAGAAGACACTTTGATCATGAGATACAAGAGACGGTCTGGGATCAGAATCATTTTCGACATTTAGCAAGCTTTTAAACATCAAGACATCATTCTGAAAAATAATCCTTCACAAAAAGATGGAAAGCAAAGGTAATATAACTAACAAGTAACAAACTAATTATCCTTTTCAATTACTTACCTCTAAGTTTGTGGCCCCATAGTGAGCTCACACCATTTGCCTTGTGTGCTGCAAAAGTAGATAAGAAAGATATATAAGCTTAAGGAAAATGTTGAGAGAGAAGATATTGCCTTTAATAGAATGGAACAAGTGGAGGATAGACAATATTTTTAAAGTTCAATGCTTTTGCAGATGCAATCGAAATAAGAAAAAACTAAGAATAATTAACAGATAAAAATTAAATGGATAGGCAAATAGCTGGCACAAAATTCTCAAGTCAAAACTAATAGTAACTTACCTCACCTACGCGTATAGAACTTGATTAGCCCATAACTCACAGTGAAGAACTTGATTAGCCGGCCAGAGAACATTTGATTGTCTGTAGCTTCGCAAATCTGAAAAACCTGCACAGATCAACATGCAATTCAATCAGATTAAAATGAAGAATAAAGGCTATATCAGTATAAAAATTGGGATAATCGAGTGTGATAGTTTCTCTTTTTTGACTGAAATGGCAAAAGCTTATTACACTTTGTCAGTATCCTTTTAGAAATTGCTCAAGGTCATCATCATACCTGGAAGATTTGAACGAACCAGAAGGTGGTTGCAGTGGTAATCAGGTTGTATACAAAATTTAAATCAGAATAAAACAGTGTATACCTCCACATATAGCTCAGCTTCACATACTGGCAACAGAGAATATTATTAGGAAAAATAATAAAAAATTAGAATAAAACATTATGACTGGGGTGAGCATACTTGGGTGTTATCAAGAAAGACTGCTTCACATACCTCCATATGTTACAACTACAAAAGATATAAAGCATACCTAGATGGACTTGTGAGGTAGAGACATGCTCGTTTGCAGTTTGTAGCATCTACATGCTCAACTAACAGGTCAACATCTTCCTCCTATATATTACACTGACAGAAGATTACAAAAGCTAGAAAATTTACACTGATAACTATTATACAGATATCTTGTACTTGCATATTAATGCAAGCAAACATCCTTTCACTGCATGTGACAAGTTTTCCAAACTCACAAGTTTTACAACACATCATCAATCACTTAAGAGTTTCACGAGTTTTTCAATTCACAAGTTTCATAATCAATCCGCGATTGGGGCCAACTTCTGAAGCTCGATCTCATAACTATCCTTTAACACTGCCTAAAAAAATGGAATTAGAAATTATAGAAAATACAATATAATGTAAGCTACTTTTAAAAAAAACATCATTCCATGAACTTAAATCTAAATAGAATAATGATCTTGTATGATTCCAAACCTATTCAGAAATATGATCTTGAATGCACTCCGTCAACTCGGCCCGAACCTCATCAATTTGATCACGAGAGTAACCTGTTTTTGTGAATTGTGAACACAGACAAATTAAATTGGCGAGTGGTTAATGGGAAAAACAATCAACACTGATCACTTTGCAATTCTAAATAGTTAATGTCAAAGAATTTGAGATAAGCTTAATATAGTTACTATTGATCTCAGTGAATCTCTCTCGATAGTCTCAACTTCTTCAATAATTTGTTTCATGTATCTCATCACAAAAAAACCGCATTGTTTCGCATCCGGTTGTTGAGGAGCCTATATATGGTAATTATTGTCAAATAGTTAACGAAAATTATACACATTCCAATATATGTTAAACAAAAGTATACATACCTTAACTACTTCCCACTTAGCATTTTTTCTCCCTTTCCTTCCCTTGGTAGAATTAAACAAGCGTAATGCCCTTCATACATTATGAATATTTGTTATATAAAATTTATATTAAAATATAAATTTACTGACAGAAATCTGAACTCACATTTCCATTAAGTATTTACAATCATCATCTCGAATGCGGGAACTAAGGGAATCCAACACATAAATAGTATCCTTGTAAGGTTCAATTACACTGAGAATCCAATGGAAACTAGGCAAAGACATATGGTTAGATAATAAAATTTAATAAATTAGCGAATGGAAGCATTTTAAAGTGAAGTTTTATTAGGGGAGTTCAGGACTGCTTCTCTAATGGAACCATCAGGATTGTTAGGGGAGCATACTAACTCTATGTAAGCATTGCCTTTGCATGCTGATGCATCACCAGCCCACCGATAAAGCCCCGACCGAAGGTAGTCTGTCACTGATGGATATGACTGCAATTATCATTGTTAGTTACAATGTTTTCCAGAATGAAAAGGGTTTTCAATCTATGGCAGTAAGATTTGTAGAAAACTGAAATAACTGAAGGCAACTCAATGTATATGCTTTAAAACAGCAGTAGATCGATCAAGAGAGGTTTTAATGAGTAGTGACAATGTAGAAGATAACTGGGGCACCAACAGTAAATAGCAAATTTAATTTCATTGGCTTGCAAAGATAATTTATCTAACATTATTTTTCTTAAACCAGATGCGGTAGCTAAATTGATGAAGCTACAAATTGTCGAAAAAAAAAATAAAAACTTTAGTGAAAAAACATTTAATCATCAATCCAGTCAAAGTGAAAAAGTGGAATATTTTGGCAAAACTGTTTCTAGCACATGTGCTCCCCACAACTATGCAACATGCATCTGCTAGACCATGTTGCTTGGGACACTCACTGACCTCAGGGCATTGTTCTCTTTAACTATTTAAGTATAAATGTCCAATCTATACGAGAAAAGGTAGGACTTCCAATAGAGTTGAACTCTTACATTATTGAAGAGATGTAAGACAGAACATGGGGCACCATTTGAAAACTAAGTTGCAACAGATGTATGATTAGTCTACAGAACTAAATATCACATGCAGTCGGCAATAGAAGTAAGATCTGAGGGAAGGGAAAAATGATTAAAGATGTCTGCTTCTTAGGGACCACTATATTTATGCCTACGTAATAAACTTATCTAATTAGTCAATACCAAGGAATTAATTGATGGGGACTTTGGCCCACTAAGAAAAGGAACCATCTCAATCCTCCTCATGATGGTAGAAATTAAAGACAAGCACAACAGAATCAAAAGATTTTTCATGAAAATCCAGAAACCTTGAGAATTGGCTCTATGCTTTGCATGTAATGGAACTCACCGAGTAGTATGGAACTGCTGAAACAACGTTAAGTGGCTCAGGAGTGTCGGGAGGAGATAAAGCGTAGAGGGCAGCTTGAAAAAGCTGCATCGAGCCTGTGCCCACGATCACGAAGTGGTTATCAGCTATAGCATTTCCTACGAGGCGATGGAGGCGACGAATCTCATGATCAAACTCTGGTTCAAGGAACCAGCACAAGTTGGTGACGTCTGAGAAGTAGCTAATGGCCTGCCACCCAGCGATCGTTATGTCCCCTCGGTTGCCTATTCCCTTCCAGAAGGATTCGTACATGGTTGGGTCTCCGCTGAGAAATCATTCCACAGTAAGATAGTAAAGTAAATACCAGAATCACAGTCAAGATTTTTACAGCTGCTGAAAAATATATAGATGGTTGTTTCATCCCCTTTCGAATTAACTAGAGTACTTTTAGTTATCACATTTGTTTCGAACAAAAAAGGATGAAGATGATTGGAAAATTGAAGGCAAACAGGAGTTTCACACAAGCACTTATTCAAAATACGATGTGAAAAATCAAACTCGAGGAGATGGAAAGGAAGAAGAGGAAAAGATCGGCGACATTACTGATCTGGTAACCGGCAATCGGATTCGACTAATTGATTGAGGAGGAGCGGTGATGAGAATACTCACTGGTCCAGGTTAATAACGGCATCCTTGGATGCGGGGAGGGAGCCGGAGGTGGAAGACACGCTGATCTCCTCTTCCTCCGACACCATCTTCTCCTTCTGTCCGTCGGAATGCGGCGACGCTTCGAGCGCAGCCTCCGCCACGGAACCTTCGGAGTCGAAACCTAGCGGCGTGCCGCTCCTGTCTAACGAGGGCGAGGCGAACAAAGCGATGGCTACCAGATTCAGCGCGAAGGATCCGAAAACGAGGAGCTCTTACTGGAAAATGCCTAGGGTTTTAGAATCTATCGATCTTACTCCCAAAGCGGTAAGAGAGAAGTGTGATTCGAGGAGGATGTACCTTGGTGTAGTAATTTGCAACCCCCTTCTCCCCGAGCGTCACCAGCAGAAGCTTGAAATCTGACCGCCACAGAGTCAAAACGTCGGCGACTGCGAGAGAGAGAGATGGAGAGGGTAGTGGCGAGCGTCGTGATGCTGCCGCTGGGGTTCAGTTTCCACTCGACGGACGAAGAGCTCGTGGAGGATACTTCTTGGTGGTGAGCTAGGAGAAGATGTATGTTCACCAGATCGTACACAATGTCGATTTCGTGGAGAGGAGAGGACGAGGGAGGTGGCAATGAGGGAGGTGGAGGGAGGTGGAGGGAGATATTTCGCGGAGAAAAGAAGCGCGGAGAGATTTTTCGCGAGCCGCCGAGTGTTGGCAATGAGCGAGGTGGAGGGAGGGGATGTGTTTTTTATTTTAGCGGGAAATACGACAACGCTTTTAAAAAACGCTTTTGTAACAGCGTTGTCTTTCATCCGAAACCACAACACTAAGCACATCGCATCATTATAAAACGTTTTCGTTATTAAAAAGTAAAACACATAGACAACGCTTTTCACTAAAAACGTTGTAAAACAAAAAAAGACAACGTTTTTTTTAAAAAACGTTGTCGATTGGGCGTTGTTGATTGCAAAAATTCTTGTTGTGTTCCGATGAAGAGTGGGGGACGAGCAGTGCTATAACCTTCACTTTAGGCCATTTAGTTCTTAAAAAAACATTACAAGAAGTTTTCAAGACTAGGTCTTGGGGTATGTAGTGTTGAGGCAATCTATGGTCTGTAGGATCATGTGTTTTGATATTTGGGCAAAGAATTTAAGTTATGTTCACCCTTGTATTTGATATCACTACAAAAAATAGTCGATTTTGCGATGAATTTTTATCAAAAATTCGTTGCAAAAATTTTTTGGGACGAATTTGGCGACGAAAAAAATTCGTCGCCAAATACTCGTCCCAGAATTCTGTGACAAAAAAATGAATTTGTCGCAAATTTTGCGACAAATACATTATTCGTCGCAAAATTTCCGACAAATTAAATTTTCGTCGCCAAATTTGTCGCAAATTTTAATATAATTTATCTGAATTTTTTCGACGAATTTGAAAATTTGTCGCATAATCTGCGACGAAATTTGAAAATTTGTCGCAAAATCTGCGACGACTTAGGAAATTCGTTGTAGATTATGCAACAAATTCTCAAATTCGTCGCAAAAAATCTGCAATGAATTATTAATATTGGTCGCAGAATTTGCGACGAATTACAAAATTTGTCACAAATTATTTCCAACGAATAAAAAATTTATCACAAAATTTGCGATGAATAATAAAATTTGTCGCAGATTTTTTGGGACGAAAACATAAACTTGTCGCAAAAACTACGATAAATTTTTATTCGTCGAAAAAAATCTGCGACAAATTTAAAAATTCGTTGCAAATTCTGCGATGAATTTTATAATTTGTCGCAAAATTTGCGACGAATTTCATAATTCATCGCAAAATATTAGCGACAAATACCTAAATTTGTCGCAGATTTTGCGACGAATTTATAAATTCGTTGCAGATTTTGCGACGAATTTTTGACTCGTCGCAGATTATTGCAACGAACATAATAATTTATTGTAAAATCTGCAATAATTTTTTTTGTCGCTGATTTTTTGAAATTCGTCGCAGATTCTACGACAAATTTATAAAATTCGTCGTAGAATCTGCGAATCTGCGACAAATTATAAAATTCGTCGCAAAAATTGCAACAAATTCAAAATTCGTCTGAATGTTTCGATAAACAGTAATATCGATAATTTTGCAACGAAAATATTTTTGTCGCAAAATTCATCACAAAATAAATAAACTATTTTAGAAATTATATTTATAAATAAAATTTTAATAAAACAAGTCTCAAATCATTAAAATCAAAATCGATACCTGTTTTATTTTTTCAAGATTTTCAACTACAATACGCTCTAATTGATTATCCATCAATACACTACAAGAATTTTTGCAATCAACAACGCCCAATCGACAACGTTTTTTAAAAAAAACGTTGTCTTTTTTTGTTTTACAACGTTTTTAGTGAAAAGCGTTGTCTATGTGTTTTACTTTTTAATAACGAAAACATTTTATAATGATGCGATGTGCTTAGTGTTGTGGTTTCGGATGAAAGACAATGCTGTTACAAAAGCGTTTTTTAAAAGCGTTGTCGTATTTCCCGCTAAAATAAAAAACACATCCCCTCCCTCCACCTCGCTCATTGCCAACCCTCGGCGGCTCGCAAAAAATCTCTCCGCGCTTCTTTTCTCCGTGAAATATCTCCCTCCACCTCCCTCATTGCCACCTCCCTCGTCCTCTCCTCTCCACGAAATCGACATTGTGTACGATCTGGTAAACATACATCTTCTCCTAGCTCACCACCAAGAAGTATCCTCCACGAGCTCTTCGTCCGTCGAGTGGAAACTGAACCCCAGCGGCAGCATCACGACGCTCGCCACTACCCTCTCCATCTCTCTCTCTCGCAGTCGCCGACGTTCTGACTCTGTGGCGGTCAGATTTCAAGCTTCTGCTGGTGACGCTCGGGGAGAAGGGGGTTGCAAATTACTACACCAAGGTACATCCTCCTCGAATCACACTTCTCTCTTGCCGCTTTGGGAGTAAGATCGATAGATTCTAAAACCCTAAGCATTTTCCAGTAAGAGCTCCTCGTTTTCGGATCCTTCGCGCTGAATCTGGTAGCCATCGCTTTGTTCGCCTCGCCCTCGTTAGACAGGAGCGGCACGCCGCTAGGTTTCGACTCCGAAGGTTCCGTGGCGGAGGCTGCGCTCGAAGCGTCGCCTCATTCCGACAGACAGAAGGAGAAGATGGTGTCGGAGGAAGAGGAGATCAGCGTGTCTTCCACCTCCGGCTCCCTCCCCGCATCCAAGGATGCCATTATTAACCTGGACCAGTGAGTATTCTCATCACCGCTCCTCCTCAATCAATTAGTCGAATCCGATTGCCGGTTACCAGATCAGTAATGTCGCCGATCTTTTCCTCTTCTTCCTTTCCATCTCCTCGAGTTTGATTTTTCACATCGTATTTTGAATAAGTGCTTGTGTGAAACTCCTGTTTGCCTTCAATTTTCCAATCATCTTCATCCTTTTTTGTTCGAAACAAATGTGATAACTAAAAGTACTCTAGTTAATTCGAAAGGGGATGAAACAACCATCTATATATTTTTCAGCAGCTGTAAAAATCTTGACTGTGATTCTGGTATTTACTTTACTATCTTACTGTGGAATGATTTCTCAGCGGAGACCCAACCATGTACGAATCCTTCTGGAAGGGAATAGGCAACCGAGGGGACATAACGATCGCTGGGTGGCAGGCCATTAGCTACTTCTCAGACGTCACCAACTTGTGCTGGTTCCTTTAACCAGAGTTTGATCATGAGATTCGTCGCCTCCATCGCCTCGTAGGAAATGCTATAGCTGATAACCACTTCGTGATCGTGGGCACAGGCTCGATGCAGTTTTTCAAGCTGCCCTCTACGCTTTATCTCCTCCTGACACTCCTGAGCCACTTAACGTTGTTTCAGCAGTTCAATACTACTCGGTGAGTTCCATTACATGCAAAGCATAGAGCCAATTCTCAAGGTTTCTAGATTTTCATGAAAAATCTTTTGATTCTGTTGTGCTTGTCTTTAATTTCTACCATCATGAGGAGGATTGAGATGGTTCCTTTTCTTAGTGGGCCAAAGTCCCCATCAATTAATTCCTTGGTATTGACTAATTAGATAAGTTTATTACGTAGGCATAAATATAGTGGTCCCTAAGAAGCAGACATCTTTAATCATTTTTCCCTTCCCTCAGATCTTACTTCTATTGCCGACTGCATGTGATATTTAGTTCTGTAGACTAATCATACATCTGTTGCAACTTAGTTTTCAAAATGTGCCCCATGTTCTGTCTTACATCTCTTCAATAATGTAAGAGTTCAACTCTATTGGAAGTCCTACCTTTTCTCGTATAGATTGGACATTTATACTTAAATAGTTAAAGAGAACAATGCCCTGAGGTCAGTGAGTGTCCCAAGCAACATGGTCTAGCAGATGCATGTTGCATAGTTGTGGGGAGCACATGTGCTAGAAACAGTTTTGCCAAAATATTCCACTTTTTCACTTTGACTGGATGATGATTAAATGTTTTTTCACTAAAGTTTTTATTTTTTTTTCGACAATTTGTAGCATCATCAATTTAGCTTACCGCATCTGGTTTAAGAAAAATAATGTTAGATAAATTATCTTTGCAAGCCAATGAAATTAAATTTGCTATTTACTGTTGGTGCCCCAGTTATCTTCTACATTGTCACTACTCATTAAAACCTCTCTTGATCGATCTACTGCTGTTTTAAAGCATATACTTTGAGTTGCCTTCAGTTATTTCAGTTTTCTACAAATCTTACTGCCATAGATTGAAAACCCTTTTCATTCTGGAAAACATTGTAACTAACAATGATAATTGCAGTCATATCCATCAGTGACAGACTACCTTCGGTCGGGGCTTTATCGGTGGGCTGGTGATGCATCAGCATGCAAAGGCAATGCTTACATAGAGTTAGTATGCTCCCCTAACAATCCTGATGGTTCCATTAGAGAAGCAGTCCTGAACTCCCCTAATAAAACTTCACTTTAAAATGCTTCCATTCGCTAATTTATTAAATTTTATGATCTAACCATATGTCTTTGCCTAGTTTCCATTGGATTCTCAGTGTAATTGAACCTTACAAGGATACTATTTATGTGTTGGATTCCCTTAGTTCCCGCATTCGAGATGATGATTGTAAATACGTAATGGAAATGTGAGTTCAGATTTCTGTCAGTAAATTTATATTTTAATATAAATTTTATATAACAAATATTCATAACGTATGAAGGGCATTACGCTTGTTTAATTCTACCAAGGGAAGGAAAGGGAGAAAAAATGCTAAGTGGGAAGTAGTTAAGGTATGTATACTTTTGTTTAACATATATTGGAATGTGTATAATTTTCGTTAACTATTTGACAATAATTACCATATATAGGCTCCTCAACAACCGGATGCGAAACAATGCGGTTTTTTTGTGATGAGATACATGAAACAAATTATTGAAGAAGTTGAGACTATCGAGAGAGATTCACTGAGATCAATAGTAACTATATTAAGCTTATCTCAAATTCTTTGACATTAACTATTTAGAATTGCAAAGTGATCAGTGTTGATTGTTTTTCCCATTAACCACTCGCCAATTTAATTTGTCTGTGTTCACAGTTCACAAAAACAGGTTACTCTCGTGATCAAATTGATGAGGTTCGGGCCGAGTTGACGGAGTGCATTCAAGATCATATTTCTGAATAGGTTTGGAATCATACAAGATCATTATTCTATTTACATTTAAGTTCATGGAATGATGTTTTTTTTAAAAGTAGCTTACATTATATTGTAT